>CM053790.1:497572909-497590409 GCA_028749045.1 Cupressus sempervirens
ATGCTATGATTTATTCTAAGAGATAAATGGGTTGACTTGGGGAGTAAACAAAGAATCTTATACACTTGAAATATACTTGAAACCAAAATTGAACCTCATATTTGGCTTAACTATGTGATTTAACTAACCAAAACATGTACTTGCATTTTGTGTTTTCTCTATGCTATTTATTTTGGGGTTTTTGGGTTGACTAGATTGTTGACAAGTTATAGGACATCTACCAGAGGCTTCAGGGTTATGAGATGTGATGTTATGCTAATATTATTTCATCTCAATTTCTTTTTAAACCCAACCATGGTAATGCGATGGCATGCTCTATGATGTATGTGGTTTATTGATTATTATTTCTTTTCAATCTTCCCGTGTGAAGTTGAGGTGTATGTATATGAGATACTTGACTTAACCATTTTTGAGTCATCGATCAATTATACTTGGATTAATTTCTAGTCACCTTGATGGATCTAAAGTTTTTGTTTTGATCTTGATGATGTCATATAGTGACATGTTTGACTTGACCATTTTGAAAGTCTTTGATCTGTATTATTTTGGGACACTTTCTAGTTGCTCGTTGAGAACTGATGGGTATTGTGATTTAATTTGAGATATTTTCTAGTCGCTCATTGAGAATCAATTGATATTGTGATCTATCATTTGATGCTTTTTAGTTGCTTGTATAGAATTGATGTGATTATTATGATTATTTTTATGATGCTTTCTAGTCGCTTGTATAGGATTGAGGTGATTTAGTTATTTGTGATTTCATGTGTTTAGGGTAGGTCATCTATATGTAGTGTTGGGTGTAGACACCTAAAAACCTTTAGAAAATAAAGTATTTTTATTTTCTGAAAAAGTCCTGATGACATCATCATTTATTAATTAATTAATTAATTTTTATGCCATTAAATCCCTTTGTCTTAATTAAAAATATTTAATTAAGGAATCCCTCCCTAAAATGTTTAAATCTTATTTAAACATTATTTCCTTATTTATTAATTATTTAATTAATAAATTGACCAAAAATCCTAAAATAAATAAAAAATTTATTTTTTGCCCAAAACTTGGCCAATTTCCTTATGACCAATAACCTCTTCCAAAATCTTCTAATCCTTCTTTAATTTTGATTAAAGGCTAATCCCATCATTTCCTACCCCTAATCCCAACTCAAAATATTTAATTAAGATTAAATATTAATCCTCATGTTTATTAAAAAAGTTTTAATAAATATCTCCTCAACCCAAACCCTTGAAATAAATAAAACTTTATTTATTTCCTAAAAATCTAATTTATCCTCATCCTAAGAAGTTCTAGACTCTTCTAGAAAGTCTTCATCCTCATCCTAGGAAATTCTAGACTATTCTAGAAAGTCTTTATCCTCATCCAAAATCTAGACTCTTCTAGAAGATGTCTTTAAACCTAATCCTAATCCCCTCCTAACCTTGTCACATTCCCTAAACATGGGTTAAGACTTACTAACCCAAGCCAAAGTTAACAAATATCTCCTCCTTCACCCACCCTCATTAAATGCCATCCACTTGCCTATCCCTAAGCTAATCCTAAACCATCCTAATCCATCCTCTAATCATTTGCACAAGCCTAAACAAGCTTAAAACTTTCCTAATCAAGTCCAAGTCGAAATTGCTCTCATCACCCTCAAAATATCTCAACCATAAAACTTTATGAAGTCCACTAGGTCATAAATGACTCTTACAAGCCCTTTTATGGCTCTTACAAGTCATTATGAGGGTCTTTATGAAGATTTTATCCCTTGAGCCTCCTTTGTTGACTCATCTTTCCCCTTTCCTCCATCCTCTCACCATGTGACATGTGTCACTCCCTGATTGGTTGTAAGGAAGCACAATCCATGTGCTCTCCTCTCATGCAATCTGAGCCCTCCATGAGCTTTTTCCCATTCTTGCATCCTAGCCCTTGATCCCTCAAGCCCTTTGCCTATTTAAGGAATCCTCTCCCAAGCCATTTTAACACAATCCATGAAGTAAAGTTATAATGCTATTTTAAGAGCCAAATCCATACTAAAGCCATCTATCCACACCAAAAATCCACAATCATCCATTGAAGCCTTTGGAAGCATATTGAGCATACATCCTATCCATTTAGATAAAGCTACTCAACAAGAGAGCTTCTTATTGAGAGAGTCCATTAATGGCTCATATTCTCAATTGAGAGCTCATCTTAGTCTATCTTGAAGTTTATGAATTTTGTTTAGTTTGTAGAAGCTTTATTTAAATTTGGTTTCTATTAGCATACTAACATTGCTCATATACATTGGGAAGTGGGTTGTAATGGGGGTCAGGGCCCTAAGTGGCTACTAGGGTAACTCATTGTAAATTTTTTAACAAGTAAAAAATTTACACTAATTACTAACTTAAATGAACCTAATAAGAGTTAATTGTATGTTCTCACCCATGCCTTGAGTGCTAGTACAGACTAGGATGGGAGTAGAGAGAATGCTTGGTTGCGATCTTGCATTCTGTAGTATGCATTGTTAGTATGAAAGGACACTAGTGGCCATATAGGGATAATTAGGGGGTTGGGGTCTATTGAGAGACTACCAAGGTAACTCTAGCACAATTTGTGTGATGAGACTTTCCTGCTTACATAGGAGGTTTCCTACACTTCTTGTGTGCCTCTGGGTATAGATGTTGGTCTATGTTGGAACCTTTGAGTTAGTGTACTATTAGGATTCCTAGACTTAGAGAGTACTTTTGTTTATGTGATTTGATATCCTATTTGGGACTTGAGACTATCTCCTCAATGTGGTGGGAGTGGGCCATTTAGGTCCCACTTGGTCAGGTGGTAGTGCTTTTTCACTCTTACCATTTGAGATTTGTCTGACACACCATGGCTAGAGCATTCTTTATTGCTATTTATCTTCATTATATTCTTGGATCATTATTATGGATGTTATTTATTGATATGTATCCTTGTATTCATGATTAACATGTCATAGATGATGTTATCTACTTTGTAGAATCATCTTATGCTTTATTTTGCATGTTAGATTTCTTAATGCATATGTTGTAGCATGATTTAGGAGTGGCATCCCTATTATGATAGTACCAATGATCTCTTAAGTGGCTTGGCATTTTATTCATGGGGGGATGGCTAGGGCCCACGATGGTCTAATGATGTCATTGATGGTTGGGAGGAACCATACAATTAGTTAGTTGTATTTTATGATGGATGGTTATCTTTATAATGGTTGTTATATCTTTTATGATAGATGGATGTATCATGTATGGTGAATGGTTTCATTTACTTTATTGTGCTTGCATCATGGATTAGAAGAGGATGATGTAATTTATTTTTACATATGTGTATTCTTTTAAGCCTTTCATACCCATTGACATGTACAATGGATGATTGAGCATTCTGAAATTAATTTGCCAAGAGGCATTCAGAACAAATGTATACTATTTAAAGGACATTGAATTTTTCATTATTCTTTCATATGTATGTGGTATTTGATGGACTTAGTATTAGTTAGTTTAAATGTGATTCAATGTCATGGGATCTTTATGGAATGTAACATGTTATTTATGTTTATTTATGCTTTCAATTGAATGGATGTTAGTGCTTCCGCTACTATGTGTTTGATGTGAATGGTTTATCTTTCATGTTTCAAAAAAAATTGTTACCAAAATTAGTTAAACTTTACATTTATTCTTTTGGATCCCTTGGTGGGGCATCACAATTATATTGTTATGTTTGATCCTAGAAGTGATGAAGGTATGTTTCTTAGTTACTTATTAAAAATATAAGAATATATAGATGTTTCAACTATAGAACTAAGAAAATAGTTTAGTGAGCAAATGTAAGGATTGACTAAAAGTTTGGTACTAAAGAGAAAATGGTAGATTATAATTATGATGAAGAAGAGGATAATTCTTGAATTGTTAGACACAATTTTGAGTTTCTTTTTTAGACAAAAAATGAATTTTAGAATGAAGTATCTACTAAGCATAAAGAAGAACATAGATCTAAACCTAGGGAAGAGATCAAACTTGGGATGTCAAGTCCTACTTCCAGCAGAATCATGATAAAGAATCAGCCCCAAGAGAAAAATATTGGGAGAAAGAATAAAGGTGTGATGAAAAAAATTAGAGTAATGAGGATTTGTGTCTAATTTCTCAAGTGGAACCTAAAAGCACAGATGAAGGATGATCACCAGATACAAGTTAAGAAACAAGAATTAGATTAGATTATGAAGAATGAAACATGGGAATTAGTTCCTAGACCTAAAGACAAGAATGTGATAGGAACCAAATGGGTATTCAAAAATAGGATGAATGAGTAGGGAGAAGTTGTAAGAAACAAGGCCATACTTGTTTGCAAAGGTTACTCATAGAAAGAAGGCATAGATTATGAAAAAACCTATGCACCCGTGGCAAGAATAGAAGCAATAAGGATGTTCTTGGCTTATGCAGCAAGCAAGAAGTTCAAGGTTTATCGGATGTATGCGAAGTTAGCTTTTCTTAATAGAGAACTTAAAGAAGTATTCTACATTAAGCAACCTAATGGACTCCTTCTGATAGAAATTAAAGATTTTGTATGCAAACTAAAGAAAGCACTATATGGTCTAAAGGAAGCACCTAGAACCTAGTATGCAAGGTTGGATAGGTATTTATTAAAGCTTGGATTTATAAAAGGTACAATAGATGGTAATTTTTATTTGAGGAAAATTGATGATGGTCTATCTATCATTGTAATATTTTTTTATGACATAATATTTTAAGGAAATGATGAAGGAAGAGATAAGTTTGTTGAATAGATAAAAAATGGAGCATGATACAAGGAATCAAGCTTTTCCTCAGATTACAGATTGCACACAATAAAGATGGGATATTTATTTCATAAAATAAGTATCTAAAATATTTTTTGAAAAGATTTGGTTTGGAGAATTACAAACCTATTGGTACACCCATGATAACTAGTCACAAGTTATCTAGTAATGATGGGACATCTAACGTTGAGTAGAGGAAGTATAGATCTATGATTAGAGGATTGTAATATTGATTCACATCTGACTAGATATTGCAAATGCAATTGGGATTGTGGAAAGATTACAATTTGATCCAAAAGAGTATCATTATGCACCAGTAAAGAGGATATTTATATATTTGAAAGGTACATCTAATTATGGAATATGGTATGATAGATCAAGTGATTTCACCTCGTACACATATACCAATGCAGATTGGGTAGGTAGTATAGATGACAGAAAAAGCACCAATGGTGGAGCATTGTTTCTTGGAGGAAGATTGGTGTTTTGGTTGAGTAAGAAACAAGATTGTATATATTAGAGTATAATTGAAGCATAGTAAGTCATAACAACAAATAGATGTAATCAAGTTATGTGGATGAAAGAAATGTTGAAGGATATTGGAATTGAATTTGGAGAACCTATTATCATTTACTATGATAACACTAGTACAGTAAGTATATTTAAGAATCCAATATTGCATTCTAAGACTAAGTACATATCTATAAAGTATCATTTTTTGAGAGAAAAAGAAGCAAAGAAAGAAATAATATTGGAGTATGTAAGCCATAAAGAATAAATTATAGATATCTATACAAAATCTTTCCCTAAAGATACTTTTGAGTACCTAAGAGGTATGCTAGGGGTTATGCCTCTTCCTACTTTATAGTAGTTGATGCAAGGAGTGCACCAGTCCAGTGGTACAGAGCACTGTGGTTGACTAGACTAAATGTTGATACTTCTTTCATGGGGGAGTATCTAATATATATTGAGTCATGAAGGACTCTAGGTATTTGGCATTGAATAGTGCCTTTGGACAATTGAGCTTGTTGATGATTTCAAGAGCTAATTAGCAATTGGTATTGTGATTAAAACCTTTGATATTGATGTCAATGTGGGAGAGAATGTACATGAAAAACATATGAGTGAATGTACATAAGAAGAGAAGAACTTGTTGAGATGGCAATGGGGGAGAGTTATCTCTTTAGGGAGATTTAGAAAGATTCATGTGTGTAGAAGGATGTGTAAGTGCATAGATGAAACCAGAGAGCATTGGAAGTTCTTTACTATGAAAAAGTGATGCCAATCCTAAAAGAAGAAGAATAAAAATACACAATTCCAACAAGATCTTAGATTGATGAAGAGGATTTGAGAAGAAGACAGAAGTAGAGCATAGTTTTATATTCTTGGAACTTAGTTGTTTTCCATCTATTTTGTGATAAATGCCAAAGGGGGCAATTATTAGCATGAGTATGGATGATACTACATGGGGGAGTATCCTAAGCATTGAAGAATATTGATATGTTGCATTCATGATTGCATTTTTCATTGATGTCAACACAACAATAATTCTATTAAGACTAGAAGAATAGCAGTCAATAATCTTAGTATTTGCAAGAGTTGAGGAATTTTCACATGATGCGTAGTGGGAGACATTTTCTCCAAGTTGTCTAGATGACATGGTTCAAAGGACTAAGTTTGACTTGATGTGGTATGGAAGTTACAACTATTTTACTAGAAGTAGTATAGAAATAGAGCATTAGAAAATAGAGTTCTAATGATATATCACTATCTTTCATCTAAGATGTAATGAAGGTGATGTGTAGATGATAGTGACAGAGGACGATCATATAGTTACACCAATGTGTGCACAAGACATGGTTTCACACGTGTAAAGTTTTGTATATACTATGAGCCAAAAGTGTTGTTGTAATTGCGAATTAATTAATTATCTTATTTTAATTAATTGAGAAATCCTAAAGGCTAACCCAAGGAATTATTATGAAGATATGGTATAAAGGAAATTTTTTCTCCTTGTTTGTAAAGAGACTTGGAGAGAGAAGATCAAGTGGAATGTGAAGTATTAGTGTGCAACTCGAGAAGGAGAAGAATGCTTACTAAATGCATGCAAGTGATCCAAGGGATCAGTGGATGCATAGTATGAGATCTAGTTAAAATATTTGAAGGAAAAAAAGTCTAGCTAACAAGACAAAGATAAAAGAAGGAAATAACTTTCAGTTCTATAATTCTACAAGGAATAACATAGAGATCATTTGGATAGTGGGTTCTTTCATCTTAACCTTGAAGCTATTTGGGAAGTTTCTCCAATTGTCTTCAACAAATTCTAACAATGTTGGCACAACTCCTAACAAAATTGGAATCTCCTAATAGGAACTCATATATACTGAATGTTGTAATATACTCCTAATAGGGTCTATCCTCTAACAAGTAATATCTATATTAGTACATCATCTTTTGGGTACCATACCCACCAAGATTTTCACTCTAATCAAGGGTTTCTGTAGTTAACATATCTGGTGTTAATTGTGCATGAGTATCTTGTTGTGGTTTTAGTTTATATCACTCAGATGCTTAAGTTTGTTTAAGGTTAATGTTTGTGATGATAATTGTATAACTAATTCACCCTTCCCCCCTCTCTCAGTTATATAAGTGGACTATATATTCCAACAAGAAGAGAAGACATTGCAAAGAAAATAGTAACCTATAGAGTGGGAGGTCACATATTGATAGAGAGAGAGAGAGAGAGAGAGAGAGAGAGAGAGAGAGAGAGAGAGAGAGAGAGAGAGAGAGAAAGAGAGAAAGATTTCAAAAAATGGTATTAATTTTCTTTTTGGTATCAATGCCAAAGAGGGAGATTGTTGAAGAAGAAGATTGTTGAAGCATAGAAATGAGGGACATTATTGAAACCTACCATGAAAACAATCATTATTTTGTTAATGATTTAAAATATGCTACTTGCTAGTAGGACAATTGTTAACTTTTCTCTAAATGCTATCATTTGATTGATTAATGAAGATGATCTAAAAAGAAAGGATAACAAGAGTACCTAGAGGATGGTTGGGTTATGCAGTGTATAAAAGGAGCACTAAGACCAAGTAAGACATTGATGATGTAGTGCATTATTTATCTACTTAAGGCTACAATTAAAGGATACTTGAGAAAAGACAAGAACAAGACTAAGAAAAAAGAAATCTGTCTGCCAAGTCTGACCAAGGAAATAATGCAAGCCAAGAAATTTAGTTCAGGTTTAGTAGAAAGTTAGTTGTGAGTAAGAAAATTCAATATGTGTCCAATAAAGGAAATTTAGTATGTGTTTGAGTATAGTAAAAATTAGTATGTGGTGAGCATCAAGGAATGACAGTAATGACTAAGAGGATACTTTGTTTATGCCAAGCAACCTCTAGTTGATCGAGCATCAAAAGATAGTTATTGTTTAGTAAACAACATGTTATTGTTGAGTGACAACATAAAGAGTTTGATTAACATTTCACAAATCTAAGCTGACAAAGTTGATTTCTTGAATTATTTAAAGTGTGTTAAAGATAAGCTTGATGAACTAGTGGCACATAATTCATGATAAACCACTTTAAGATGAATTTGAAGAAGATTGTAAGGAAAGTTTCTAGAGAAAAAAAAAAAAAAAGAGGGAGGATTCAATGAATCTAACCTAACCCTAAGTTGGATGATTGTGATGAAGCAACAAAGGATAAAAATTCTCTATATAATGAGATACAAGGCCAAAAGAAAAGTGTTATAAAAAAATGAAGAATGAAGGCTTAAGGATGGACCAAGGATTGAAGAATGAAAAAGAAATTAGAGATGAAGGGGAGTGAACGCCAAGAAGAGTGGAGCGTTGAATTTCGAGATCCATAATCTACAAGTGAGTTGTTTTTTATTTCAGATCAAGTCATACTATTACTTTCTAGCAATTGTATTTGTTTGCATAAATCCTTTGGATTAAGGTTGACCTAACAATCATAAGTAAATCCTTTAATTAGGTGAAATTCTATTGGAATGTTCTAAAGTCCTCTAATAAGGCTCACTTTTAATAGGGTGATTGAATTCCTTTAATTTTAAGGTCACATTTAACACTGTGTATTGTAACCTTTAATTACAAGGTTGGCTCCTCATAGAGCTCATTTTAGAAAAGTGAAAATTCATAGGATGTTACTAGTTAATTTTTCCAAATTGGGTTTCCATATTAAATCCTTGTGCCAAATTGTGTGATTGAATTTTTGGTATTTCATGTTTACATTTCTACAAAGTTCATTTGACCTCTAATAGTAATATACTAAGGTTTGAGATATTGTATGATCTAATCAATGCATGCACATGTATTTGCTATGTACTAAAAATTTTTATCTATAGTTTTGGACCTTCGATAATTGATTCAACCTCCCCTCAGTTATTTTGAATTATTCCAATAGTATGTTTTCCCTTAAGATTAGAGGAAAACCTTATAATAATTCCAAGTTTATGTGAAATAGTGGGTCTACTATACAAAACATTATGTACTTAATAATTATTGATCTATACTATGTCTCATTCACTTCAATAGTGTATCCTCCTTAGATAATTTTCATCCAAACACCATAAGTGTATTGAATGGCCTTGAGACATTCATCCCAAATATTTGTAATATCTCCTTAATATATGTAGACTAAGTCACATAAATACCATCCTTTTTATGAACTTGTAATCTAATGAAAAATCTCCAATTAACTTTTAGATGTTTAATACCATACAAAGAAGTAACTACCTCATCTCTATTATTAGAATAAACAACAAGGCTTCTATTATTTCTATGAGAATTATATGGATTAACCAATCCCTTGGTAGGATCCCATGTTGTGATGTCACTTATGATCAAGATTAATCTATTAAGGTTAAAGAGGTTTGAGCTATGCTAATGGTCACTTTCTAGTTTCAAAAGGAAGAAAAAATTATATGTTTTCTTTTATTTTTATGTTTTATTACCTTAATTTTTTGGGAGTTATTTATAGTTTGGCCTCTAAATATCTTTTTTTTGTAATTCTTGGAAATATTACACACTAGGGAGGGATACTATTTTTTAAAATATTGGTGGCGATTGATAGAATAAGTGGGAAATAGCTCCATTGTTGCATAAAACATCTCACAAAAGAAGGGATTACCGAAGAAACCTACAAAATAACATACACTTGGTGCAAAAATCCAATAGTAAAAGGATGATGGACAAAAATATGAACACTATTTTGACCACCAACAATACATAAAGTACGTTGGTTCATCAACCCAAATAAATTTATTTAGTACTCTTGATTATGAGTAGATTCCATTTTTCAATAGATCATAAAAAATAAAAAAATAAAAATAAAATGTGTTGAGGAATACAAGCATGCTTTCATAATTGGATAGTATAATCACAATTCTCCATAATCAAGTAGGACAAATTGATAGAGAAAGATCTTTCAATAATGTATTACCAAATCTACTTATCTTGTATATTATGGGAGAACAAAGATTAGTCATTCCAGATAACATTTAGGTTATCAAAGTCATCCTTATGTTTTGAATGACTAGTGGTGGAGATTAATTAATTTTCCTTAATAATTATTTGATTTAATTCTAATTAGTTGTGTTTCTATTCCATGATATATGATTATTCACATGGTCACTACTATTTATCCATAGAAAATTTCTTACAATACCAAAGTATTACTGGCTCCTAGAGGCACCTCTTTTATATCATCCCAAAATATAGAGTTTTATTTATTTAACACATTTTCCACCTTCCTTTCCATTTTCTTTCTCTACAGTTTTCTTTATTTTAAATATTTTGTTCAAAATTAGATAAACATACATAATCCAATGTCATAATTAATGTTGTTCATATACATTTTTTTGTAAGTATTTAACTTTTCTTATACTAAACTTTTTTTTTGTCATTTAATAAGAATCTAGCTAAACTAACAATTGAGAGATCTATTAAAGGGTCTATTATTTTTTACATCCTAATTCATTAGTATGGATTTGGGTGTGAATTTTATTCAATTTAAGTAGTAAAAATTTAGTTTTCTCCTCCATACATAGATAGGAAATGGTATGTATGGGATCATGGTGGGCAAAACTATGGCCTTAAGTAGCAATGACAAATAAGGACATCAGTGTAATAGTGATGAACCTTATTTAAAAAATATAAATATGTAATTTGTAGTAAATTGAATGTAGTTTCTAAAAGACTAGCCCTTTTCTAATAAACAAATAATTTAATTGGTCAAAATTTGGAAATTTACTGCAAAAATTTAAAAATATTCAAGAAAAATTAAAAAGTAGGTGTATGTGTGACCACCTTAATCACAATTAAATAATATCATTTTTAAAAAAATTCTTGATACAAGAAGTAGGCTCATACCTAGATGTGATGCATATTTTTGGTATTTTTTATTCCAAAGAAATTATTGATTTCAAATTTTCTACTACAATAATTTTTGGAATAAAAAATTCCTTGTGCTTGACCACCTTAACTCATTCAAAACTATACAATATTAAAAAAAAAAAAAAAAAATTGACATAGTAGGAAAAGCATAGAATGTGATTGGTGTAGGGGCACTCTAATAAAATGCATTCATAGGAACCTTTTGAAGTCTTTTGAATACTTAGGATTGTTTAGGATCATTGGCCATTCATATTGACCTATTTGTGAGACCTAGTTCCAAGATTGGTGGCCTATAAGATGTTGGTCAGCAATGGTCAAAGGTGTCAAATGTCCTAGAATATTAAGATAGATTATTTTTTAATTTTTTTAACATTTTTTGATCAATTTTGGATTGCTTAGAAACCAATTTGGTTGTTATAGGAAAAAGTTGCATTAAAATTGCAAAGTTGCTAAAAAGTTGTCAAGCAACTCTTATTAGCTTTTTGCAAAAGTAGTAAATTGAACCCCCAACAACCATATTTGGTTCAAATGGCTTCCATAACCATTGGGAGAGTCTACATAGCCCTTTTAGGTAGGTGGTAGACATACAATTTGTGATTTTTCTTTTCAATGAATAAAATCCTTAAGTTTTTCTATTAATTTAGGTGTTGTAGCAAGTTGTACGGAAACCCTTTGATGCATACAAATGGAAAAATATGTAAGGTTGGATAGATTAGTAAATAAAAGTTCATTTTAACTTGGAATGAGATCCTAACTCATTAAGTAACTCCATATATCTTAAATTTACTGACTACTATCCTAGTTTTCCATCTCTACCTATGGTTTCATCAGTTCTCTCTAATATCTTGAGATTCCACCATGGGAACTTAATGACCCTTGGTAGAATCCAAGTTAAGGAAATTTATTTTAGGATTATTTTGGGTTTAGGAAAAAAGAGGTGGATGGGAGAGAGAAAATTGATGCCCTAGGCATGCAAGATCCATGTGCATGTTAGGAATCTGTAACAACATCTCCCATAACTTGACACATAGAAGGTTTCAAGGTCTAGGAATTGGTTTGTGATCATTTCACATGAACCCCATCATTCTAAAATTTTTTAACTAAGATTTTTTTTAGGGATGAAAATACTTTCTTTTTTATTTGAGGCCTAATTAGCTAATTACACCAAGTAAGTTTTCAAGTGTCATTGCATTCTCTTCATGGATTCTCACTGCCTTGGCATGGTATATGAAACCAAAAAGGGTATCTGAATCTTTGATTCATTTCATGATTGTGTTGAGATTTTTGGATTTCAATTAAGCTTTTAGTTTTGTAAAGGCTACAAGCCTTACCTTAGGTTTGTAAAGCAACTATTCAATACGTGTGGCATAGTTTGAATCTAATGTTTGATTCATGTTTCTTAGGACCTAAATTTACCATGAATACTTTTTACATTTTCTCCTGGTCCTTACAATGTGTTTGGGTAGTATTGTGTCAAAATATGCCTTCTAATGCCCTTAAGAGAAACTAGTGATTAGTTGTCTTTGTGATAGGTTTTCCTTGTGATTGGAATTTCCTAGGAGTGGTCCTAGTTTATGATAACCTATTCCATATTTTTGAACACTTGGGATAAGTTTTTGGAGTATTTTTGATTTGTCAAGACACATGTTGTTTCATAATCTTTAGTGAAGAGGATTCTAGAAACCTTGTTCAAACCCACTGCTAGTTTCATTGCATCAAGTGGTATTAGAGCATGGTTCTTACTAAAGAAGATTAAGAAATTTGTACAAGGGTGACACATGATGAATTGGAAAAATTAATGAGAGAGCAAAGATGTTGAAAACATTGGAAGATAGAGTAGAGAAGCAAAAAGGGGCATGAACTAATGATGAAGATAAGGATGCTGAGGCTAATGACTTTGAAGAAGAAGGTGAATTACCCATTGAACAAAGACCACTCCTGAATGCTCTCAAATCCATGAAGAAAAGAACCATGGAGGGGAAGCTAAAATTTCCAACTCTCAAAGGAAAAATGAATTTTGACATAGCATTGGACTAGATAGAGGCCTTGACAAGTTTCTTTGAATTTGAAGACATTCCATACAAGCAGAGGGTAAAGATGGTTAAATCCAAGTTAAAGGGAGTAGCCCTAACTTGGTGGAACTTCATCTAGATAAGGAGGGTGAAGAAAGGAAGAAATATAATCTCATCATGGCATATAATGTTGGCATTAGCTAGAGAGACTTATGTACCTAATGACTATGGAGCTAAACTTCATGGGAGAAAGAAAATCTTGAAGCAGAAGGACTTAGATGTAAGTTCCTATACTGAAGAATTTTTGAAACTATGCATGAAGAAAAATGCAGTAGAGGATGAGGAGGAAAAACTTGCTAGATATATGAATGACTTGAAGTTACCCATTCAAGAAGAGTTGAGGTTGCATACTCCTACTTCTATAAACAAATGCTACTAGTTGGCAATAAAAGTGGAGGAAAAATAAAATAGGAAAGAATATCAAAATGAGGCCAAAGGTAATGACAATAAATCCTTCAAAGAAAAGAATAACTCATGGATTAAGGGGCAGTACACCAACAACATGGATACAGATCAAAATGCAAAGGACAAGGATTAGAATGAGTCAAACTCCAAAGGAAACTATAGAGGAGGAAAATCCTTTAATAGAGGTAGAGGTGGTAGAGGAAATGACCCTATGAAGTGCTATAACTATAACAGGTTGGGACATTATGCAGGAAGATGCCCTGAGAAAAGAAATTTAACAATAATTAAGGTGAAAGGAGAGCACAATTGGTCCAAGAAGACTATTCTAAACCTAAGGCTGAAGAAGGAGTGGTCCTAAAAATGAGGTAGACTCTATTCTAGGTTCCACATACTCAAGAGCCACCTTAAAGGAAGAATTTATTTAGAACAAGGGTAAAATTCAAGGAAAGCTATGTAATTTTCTCATAGATTTTGGTTCCATAGTGAATTTAGTTTATAAATAAATGGTATAGAAGTTAGGATTAAAGAAAATACCACATCCTTTTCCTTATAATGTATCTTGGCTTACTAAAGGGCAAAAAACTTTAGTGACTGGACAAACCACAGTAGAATTTTCTCTATGAGACTTCAAAGAAAAAGTCTTGTGTAACATAGTGGAAATGAATGCTTTCCATCTATTCCTAGGGAGACCATGGAAGTATGATTCGGATGCCACCTATAGTGGTAGAAAAAGCACATATGCAATCATCAAAGATGGAAGAACCTTCAACATGAAACCACTACCTGATCAAAAATTAGAAAAAGAGAAGGAAACCACAGGGACTGTAATACGGGAGAAGGAAATGATAAAAACCATAGATGAATCAGAAGAAGGAGGTTTCATACTAATTATGAAACCTAAAGATAGTGATAAATGTAATAATAAATCACCTATACCAGTAGAAGTCAAAGGACTATTGGAAAAATACAGTGATGTTGTGGCAAGTGACATGCACTCTTCCCTTCCTCCCCTCAGAGACATAACTCATCAAATTGATCTCATACTTGGATCCTATTTTCCAAACAAGGAACCTTAAAACATTACTCCAAATCAAAATGCAGAGATTGCAAAACAAATCAAGGAAATGCTTGCCAAAGGTCTAATTTAGAAAATCTTAAGCCCTTGTGTTATATCTTCTATCCTAGCACCTAAAAAGGATGGAACTTGGAGGCTACACACTAATAGTAGAGCTATAAAAAAATCACTATTAGGTATAGGTTACCTATGCCTAGGATTGAAGGCCTACTTGACCAACTTGGAAATGCTTCCTATTTTTCCAAAATAGATTTGAAATCAAGAAATCACCAAATAAGGATCAGACCTAGAGATGAGTGTAAGACAACCTTTAAAAAAACTAAAGGACTATTTTGAGAGGCTTGTAATGACATTTGGAATAATTAATGCTCCAAGTACATTCATGGGAATCATGAATGAAATCTTCATTGACTTTATTTAAAAATTTGATGTTGTTTATCTTGATGACATCCTTATCTTTGGCAGTAGCAAGGAAGAACATATGAACCATTTGGAGGAGGTCTTGAGATGACTTCATGAGCAGAAGTTGATTGTAAATTTGGGGAAATGCATATTCATGCAAATGAAACTCACCTTTTTGGGATTTGTTATATCTCAAGCTATTGTAAAGATGGATCTAAGAAAAGTGGAAGCAATCATCAATTGGAAACCTCCTAAAAACCAAGGTGATGTGAACTGTTTTCATGGTTTGGCCACATTTTATAGAAAATTCATAAAGAACTCCAGTCATATATGCACTCCTATTCTTGATACAATGAAAGGAGGTAAAAAAACTAAATCTTAGTGGACTAATGAGGTTAACAATGCTTTTGACTACTTGAAGAATAAAGTGCTTAATATCCCACTCTAACCTTGCCAGATTTTAGGAAGACATTTGGTATTGAAACTAATGCTAGTAACTTATCCATTGACATTTTTATAAGCCAAGAGGGAAAACCAATTTCTCTTTTCTCTAAAAAGTTGAATGATGCAAAGAAAAGATACTCAACTTATGACCTTGAATTGTATGCAGTAGTGTAGGCTCTTAAAAAATGGAGGCATTACCTTTTTCCAAAGGAACATTTTGTTTACATTGACAAACGTGGCTTAAGTTTTTTGAATTCTCAAGAAAAATTGAGCATCAAACATATTAAATGGATGGAGTAGCTGCAAGCATACTGTTAGAAATAGTAGTCCACCAAGATAACTACGGTGGGGAAGGGGGGTGAATCAATTATCCAATAATTAAAATATTTATCCTCCTTAAATAATCTCAACCATTCAACCAAAGTAAATAGCAACCATAACAAGATGCACATATTTGAGTTATGTTAAAATCAGATTGATCTACTTCATGATCTACATATTTCTTGATGATAGGTTGCGTGACTTCAACAAATAGGTTTCTTGAATTATGATTAACTTCTAATTTAGAAACTCTATTCTTCTTTACCTTTATGCCTTTATGTACCAACTTAGCTATTGCATCTAGATTTGGAGTTTTTAATTAGATCACCCTCCTTTTCTTTCTCTCCAAACTTTTTTGCAACCAAGATGTTGAGAAGGTGGTAGACCTTTCTATTATTGAAGGAACACTCACAATCATAGGTCAAAACTAGTATGGTTATTTTTATTTTCTATGATTGGAATCTCTTGAGTCAATTCAAAACTTTGAGGAGATAGTGAGAATGTAGGAGAATTTATAGACTAGATCATTTCACCTAAGAATGATGATGGTAAGGCATTCATCTCATGAGTTTCATATATCATTTGATGAATTAAATTGTAGGTCTTCTCCTTGGGTTTGGAGCTCTTCTTTTTGGTGATTGTGATGGGCTTATATGAGGAAACTAGATCAATTCCATTTTTAGGATATTCATCATCATCCCCTCCTTGTCTACCTTGTGGTGAACTAGAAGTGGTAGGTGGAGTAAATAGAATAGTTAATTTAGATGTACCTTCTTATGGACTACTGTTCTTCCTGGCACTACCTTTTCATGTCACTTTAGTAGCTACAACCCTTTGACTTTTCCTTTTCACTAATTCTTTATTCAGTGAATAAAAAAGAATTTTCTCTCCCTTGGATATTTGAATTTTTGTAGGGACCAATTGATATAAAGAAATTTCAACAATTGTATCTGTTCAAAGAAGAAAGGATCATTTAGATTAGATCTGCCTTCTCGTATGCATGTCACATCCCACCCCACCTTGTAATCAATGATTTCTTGAGAAAAAATTCTCATCCAATCTCTTTTACTTACCTCAAATTTATTCTCACAATACACCTAATAGTCTTTCATTGTAGGCAAGTAATGATAGCCAGGTCCTAGTGCCAGTATATTTTTAATGTACCCATTACCATCAAAAGAGAAATGACTTTGAAAATACTAGAGAGTTATATTGATAATATATATTTCAATATTTTGAGAATATGAAGAAGAAAGATAACTAAAATGCCATATACCAACTAGGAAAAGAGTAGCTCCTCCATTCTTTCTCTTTATGTTCACATGGCCAATCTTCCTATAGACTTTTATAAGTACCACTTTGTCATACACAAAGTGAGGCAAAAAAATAAGAAATTCTTGACAGCTTCAAATTTGAATATAGGTTAGATCAAAATAATGTATGAAAAATCTCCCTTAAGTGTTGATGAGATAGCTTCTTGAGTGGAGATATAGAGTCCTATGTTTCCTAGTACTTCACTAGTTGTAAGCGTAGAAAAGGCATCATTCACCTTGTGGAAATGT